>OX038898.1:32500-35000 GCA_943789525.1 Agriphila geniculea | reverse complement strand
TGATATCGCCCAGGCTGCTCTCGATTTCTTGCAGTTTGTCCATAAGTACTTTCTCATCTTGGCTAGATGTTGTTGCCTGAGATGACATGGATCGTGGTGCGGCTTCGAGTGCAGCAGCTGTGGTGGTTAGGACGCTGGTCTGGTCCTTCAGCCTTTTTCTAAGATCGCTGTGGGATTCTACAAAGAGCACTTTAAGGTCTTCCAGCTCTGTCTTCAGCGCTTCCAACATATCGCTATTAGCCATATCGTCACTTCCGGTTTTGGGTGCTTGAGAGGCTGACGTCGTTTGTTTGTTGGGTCCCTCCATCTGCTTTATTCTTTTCGCCAGTTCGAAAAATGTAAGCATTTGAGAATCTGCTAGGACTTCGAGGTAATGCTTAATGTCCCTCCTCATTCCAGGGTATTCCAAGATCTTGTCTGGTATACCCTGGATGGTAGTCATGCTCTTCGTGAGAATCTCTTCAATGCTACATTTTTCCAACTCGTGTCTAATCGTCCCTTTCTCATACTGGCTCCACAGGTTTAACGTTCTTCGCTTAGTGTCACTCCTCTTAATGAAAGAACGGCCCGCGTCTAGGTCTTGTATGGGGGTCGTCCTGGAACCGGGTGAACTGGTTCCTGGTGTGGTACTAGAGCGTTGGCTCTGTTTGGGTCTACCGACAGGAGTGTGGACGAAAGCCATAGTAAAACAACTTGTGTTCTCAAATGAAGGAGACAACAATGGGGAGAAGTTTCGTCGGATTGTAAATTGTAAATTTGTAAAGTGTAAAAATAAAAGTGTATATATGTATATTTTAGAATATTTGTCAAAAATATTTTGGGCGCCCTGCGCGGTCTAAGACAAGTCGAAATTAAAGTTGTCAAAACGAAATTTTTGGTAAGTTACCAAGGAATTTTATAAAAAGTCAAATTTTGAATGTAGAGCCACCAAATGTGACTCTACGTCTACGAGTTTTTAATATATTGTGTATGGTGACGGGAGACACCTGTCAACGAAAACCGCGAATTTTTATAAATTTTTTCCGAGAAGTTACAACCAATTTTCTTAAAAACAAGATGGCGGCCAAAATGGTGGCTCCGATCGCGTGTAGTGCTATGGGGCGATTGTAGCCCTTTTGAAGCCCTACAACCCGATACCAAGCACGTCCCTCTAGGACCAATAGTTTCCGAGCTATCCCTGGGGTAAAATTTGGGTAATTTATCCTCACTAAAGGTAAACTGCCCGTAACTCGGAAACTATTGGTCTCCTAGAACTAGGACTTTGGATCCTCGCATAGGGGGGCCGGTGACCTACTGGATGGTGGGGTCAGTTGAAAATAAATTTTCAAGTCGTGATAGGGTAAATTTACCCTATCAGGTCGAAAGAGGTCCCTCCGGCAGCCCCTACGCAAAAATCCCCAGCCCTGTAGCCCAAATAGTTTGGGATGTACGACTCTTCAAAGTTTTTCAAAATGGCGTCCAAGATGGCGGACACCAACTTTGAAGGGTCGTACCTCCGCCGCTATTGGGGCTAGGAACACCGGGTTTGGTGCTATCGGGGTGCCCCGGCTAGCTCTACCCCGCGCGATCGCTAGGGGGGGGGGCAGAAATAAAAGTCGGAAAATAGGAAATCTAAATATGGGGAGGGGTAGGGGGCAAAATAACAAACACCCTAGCCGAAGACGCCAAGTCTCTAGGAGCTATACCTCCTGAGATATATGAATTCCAAAATTTTTTGGAAAAATTCCAAAAAATTTTGGAATAAATATAGCGCCCGAACTATTGGGCCTAGAGAGTCGGGGTTTCTTCTGGGACGGTTGGCGGGTCGTGGGCTACACTTCCCACGGCGTGGAATCCCGAAATTCCAATAAGTTGGAATTTGGGGAAAATTACCCCGGGACCCGAAAGATGGTAAATTTCCAACCCCTACACCGGAAAGCCCGACTCCCCAAGTCCAATAACCAGCGAGCTATTGGCTGTTTAAAAATTTACCCAAAGTGAGGATTCGGAAACAAAATGGCCGACTTTTGGGTAAATTTTTAAATAAAGGCCTAGCCACCTGGTGTTTGGGCTTTTTGGATGTGCTCTGAGGTGTCCTAAGTGGATATGGACCCTCTGACCCCCTAGTTAGTACCCCTAACGAGCAATGTCAAAATTAAAACTAAAAACACGAATATTTCCTAAACTATTAGAGCTAAAAATATAAAACAAAAACCTAAAAATAGTACAGACAAAACACCAAATGACACAAAAAACAAAATTCAAATATCAATTAAAATGAAAGTACAATCGAAGGGGGAAGTTTCATCCCTTACCTTTGAAAAATTTTATCTCCGGACTTTATGAACCGATTTCGAAAATTTAAATTTTGACTAATAGGGCCTAATGAGTTCTATTTATATAAAATACCAGAAAAAATAATCAATATAAAAAATTTTGAGATAAAATTGTTCAAAAGTTTAAAAGTGAAAATCTTATCTTATATGTGGCCGACGACGATGCTTGAAGTGTCGGGTGCTTC
>OX038898.1:17500-27500 GCA_943789525.1 Agriphila geniculea | reverse complement strand
ATCGTCCGTGTCACCTCCGGGTGCAACCCCCAACTGACTTTGGCAGCTCTAGATAACTGCTTGCCTATGCCTATTGCCTTTCTGCACACATTGGAGACATGAGAGTTGAAGGTGAGCCTATCATCGATTGTTAAACCCAGTAACTTGATCTCACGGGAGATGGCAATGTCAACCCCGCCCATGGTCAGAAGTGGGGTGTCGTATTTTAACTTTCTGGTTATCACCATAGCGCTAGTTTTGTGCGGCGCAAATTTAAGTTTGTTTTTGACTCCCCACTTTCGAACATGCTCGAGGGTGGCATTGGCCTGTCTTTGGATATCTAAGGCTTTGTCCCCAACGAACACCAGAACCACATCATCCGCAAACGCCTGACAGTAATTTCCCTTTTTGTGTAGATCTTTTAAAAGTGGGTCCAATAGCAGATTCCACAGGATTGGGCCGGCAATGGATCCCTGTACGCAGCCCTTTTCCGTGCCTGTACGGAATTCTTCTCCACTATATCTCACTGCCACCGTTCGATTGGACAGGTAACTGTCGATAACCCTTCTGATGTTAACTGGGCAGTCTTCTTCCGCTAGCCTGAGTCTTATGGCCGGCCACCATGCACTGTCGAAGGCTCCCTCTATATCCAGGGACACTAATGTAACAATCTTTTTATTGTCCAAATTTTTGCGGATGTACTGCATTAGGGTATAGAGGGAGTCTTCGGTGCTCTTTTGTGGCATAAATCCGTATTGATGGGGACTCATTCTAGGTAAGAGATGGTGTTTTAATCTTGCCACTAACATTTTCTCATAGATTTTTCCTAGTATAGGCAAAAGTCCAATCGGCCTATACGCTTTGGGGTTTCTATAGTTGTCCTTTCCCGGCTTTCTCAGTATGACTACAGTTGCAGTTTTCCATGCGTTAGGGAAATAGCTGAGCTCCAAGCACTTGTTGAGCAGGGCCAGAAACAATTCCGGCTCTGCTTTGATCACGCGGAGGCAAATGTCTGCAGTGAACCCTTCTGCACCGGGAGCTTTTTTAGGGTTGAAAGACACTGCCGCCCTCTCGAGTTCGGTTATGGTAAAAGGTGGATCGCAAGAGTCATCTTGTTTTCCTTCATTTACCATTTTTGCTTTTTCCCTGGTGCGGCGGTGTTCTTCACTCTCCTCATCTATTCTGTCCTCAGGATAAAAGGTTCTTGCCAATAGCTCCGCTGATTCCTTAGCGTTCAAAACTTTACCATTTTCCTCTAACGGCACGTCTTCCTCTCTTTTCATGGTCCTACCTATAACCCTGTAGATTCCTTCCCACATCCCTTCTCTATCTTGTTTCCCACAGAACCCTTTCCAACTTTCCGTCTGTGCGCTTTTTGCTGCTTTTTCATATTCATCCTTCTTTTTCAGGTACTCTTCGACAACCTTCGACTTCCGGATTGGTGCGGCGTTCCTGACCCTGCGCTTAAATGTGGTGACTTCATTTTTCATCTTGGCCAACTCTTCGGACCACCATGGCATGGCAAGTGTATTTTTATTTTTCTTTTCAGGTATTGTGTTTATACACGCTTCTGCTATTATTTTATTATATTTATCTATTATTAATTCAATTTCTGCCTGATTTTTTATTTTACTAATTTCCTCTCTGGTCAAATTATTATCTACTATTAATTGAGTGAATTTATCATTAAATTCAACCCAATTAGCTTTTCTAGTATTATACTTTCTAGTTGTTCTGTTAATTTTAACTCCCTTAGATTTTTGTAATTTAATTTTGAAAGCCATGCCATTGTGGTCCGAGCTGGTTAGTCCCTCATCAACTCTCCAATCTTCGATGAGGTCGAGCAGGTCAGTAGTGCACGCAGTGACGTCAACGAAGCTGGAAAACCGTCTGTTGCCTCGGATGGTGTCGAAGGTTGGAATATGTCCGGTATTCAGGATGTTTAGGTCGTCTTCGTGGATGAAACCCACCATTTCTTCCCCTCTGTTGTCTTCCTCAGGGCTCCCCCACCAGCTACTTTTGGCATTAGCATCACCGCCTATGATGGTTCTTTTGGCTCCGGTTTTAACTATTATGCGTTTGATGTGCTCTATGTACGGACCTATGGGCAGATCGGGCTCGAAGTAAAAAGACACAAGCGTGACTCTCCAGGCTTCGGTGTAGGCGGTTATTACCGCGACGTTGTTGGTGGTAAGGTCCGGGTATTGTTCCACGTTCAAGTCCGGGTCAAAGACCGCTATGGCTGCTTTAACCGTCCCTACTCCGTCGCTCTGGAAAATCCTGACTCCGCTTTGTGTCTTCATACTACTCGCGTTACCCACATACGGTTCCTGTACAAGAGCTGCTGCCACTTTTCTTTTCGCAGCTTCCATCAATAATTCGTTGGTTGCCAGTTTTTTCCTTTGCAGGTTGGCTTGTATTAGCTGGTATGGGGGGATTTCCTCAGAGGTGCCCTTAGCAATACGCAACTGTTTTTCGCGCAAGCCTGTCCCATCGCTTACGTACGGGACATTCATTGCTAAATGCACTATGGGGCCTTTCCGTCTGATCTATCTTATCTCTTATGCAGTTCTTGCAGGATGGGGTCAAGTGATTTTTCCATGCCTCGCATTTTTCTTTTAGATGAGGATCCCCACAGTGTATACACAGATCTTCGGTGTCTTTGCAGAAGCGCTTGCTATGGCCGTATCCCAAACATTTGGTACATTGTACCAGGGGCGATTGATCTTCCACCCGTATTCTTTGTAATTCTACTGATACAACACCAGATTCGATTGCCCTCTTCCAGATGATGGGGGAAGTAGCTACCACCAAATGCATAGTGAGTGGGTTTCTTGCCTTTCTTCGATACTTAACCACCATTCTATTTTCCTCCTCATTCAGACCTCGGAAGACATCCTTATTTTGGGAACGAATAATATCCAGCAGCTCATTGTCGTTGCGCCTTGACAGAACGTCTCTAAATATCAACAACGGATCCTTATTCTTCATTTCCTCACATTGTAGATTTTTCCCTTCCTTTTCAATCTTGTCCTTGATCTTCTTTCGTTCTTCGGTTGTCCTGCAACTTATTATAATTTTCCTATCTTTTGCTTTCCTGACCCTTTCTACTGTAACCCATCCTTCTTTCAGGTCTAATGTGTCACGGACTTTGTCAAGGACCTCTTCGCCCGATTCATCTTCTACCGTAGACGTTATGGCCACCGAATGAAGTGTGTTCCCGGTTCCATTCGGCAGCTTAGTCATACTGCCAGAGGCAGTTGCGCTCGCGTAAGTCTTTTCGGTTATCTTCTTTATTTCAGCTGTGGCTGTGTCAATCTTTGTTTCCACTCCTGTTATCTTTTGGAGCATGGGCTTACAAACCCGCTCCTGCAGGGCCGAGTCAAGTCCATGAAAATGCGCGGCAAATGCTTCGTGCAAGTCCTCAACACGCTTCGTTATTTCTTCCAGCTGTTGCGTGTTCTCCTGGTAGCTGGGGTGCAGCGGTTGGCTTGAGGCTCCTTGTGTGGGGGCCTCGCGGATCTGTCCTTCATCAATTCTTTTTGATATTCCTCTGAGCCGATAGACTGCCCACTTGGATTTACTCTCCAAATGAATTCTAATATCCTTGCGAATATTTGCTGCTTCCTTACATTTCACCGGTATACATTCCAGGAATTCAATGACCTTCCCGAGGATAGTGATGGTACTGTCGCCTCGAAGCTCCCTCTCAATTTCAGCTACGACTGTAGGCGTGTTTTCTGTTTGCGCAGGTGCTTCTTTTCTGGTCTTTCTCTCGGGCTTCGGGACTGGATAGGTATGACCGGCGTCTTTAATAGGTGGTGATGGACCTTTGGATGGTGACTGTTCTGGAGTTGTCAGGTCTAACTGTTTGGAGCTGGCCTTTGTTGCTGTGGCAACCGGGGTTGAAGTATTATCAACACTGGTCCTCCGGTTGATCTTGTTAACCTCCTTTGTCACGTTTACCGGGTTTAACGGAGTCCTTGGCATCATTTCGTTAGAGGTAGGCGTCACACAGATTAAAATAAATAAAATAATGAAAAATTTGTAAAAGTTGTAAATTATATAGATTATTAAAATTAAAAATAAAATAAAAGAAACGCAATTTCGTCAACTGACAAATTTAGAGGCGCGATCTTAGGTCAAATGTCAATTTTAGGTAATTTTACCTACGTTGTGTGCAAAAAGGCAATTTCGCAGTTTTTTATTATGTAGAGTCACAAATATGACTCTACGTCTAAGAATTTTATAAATGTCGTTGGGGGTGATAAACTACACCCACCAGTTCAAACCGCGTAATTTTAAAAATTTTTTCGGCAAAGTTACAAAAATTTTTGTCGAAAACAAGATGGCGGCCAAAATGGCGCGTCCGATGGGGTCACGTTATATGGGGCGTTTATAGCGCTTCCCACGCCCTATATTCCGGTACCAATCCCGACTCTGTGGGACCAATAGTTCTCGAGTTATCCCAAAGGTAAATTTTGGGTAAATGTTGCCCAACTTATGTTGCCCAACTTGGGTAACCTTCCAATATCTCGAGAACTATCAGTCGCCTAGAACTAGGGTTTTGGACTGTTGCATAGAGGGGTCGAAGGCCTATCGATTTGTGGGGTCAGCTCGAAAAATTTACCAAAGTGGTAAATCGGTAAATTTACCCCACCAGGATGGTAAAGGACCCTCGGGGAACCTCTATGCAAAAATCCCCAGCCCCGTAGCCCAGATAGTTTGGGAGGTACGACTCTTCAAAGTTTTTCAAAATGGCGTCCAAGATGGCGGACGCCGACTTTGAAGGGTCGTATCTCAGCCGCTATCAGGGCTAGAAACCCCGGGTTTGGGGTAGTCGGGGAGCCCCGGCGAGATCTACCTCGCAAGATCGCTAGGGGGAGGGCAAGAATGAAAGTTGGAATTTTGGAATTTGGGTGATGGGAAGGGGTAGGGGATAAAATTCTGAGCACCCTAGCCCTTGACGCAAATCCGCTAAGTCCAATATTGTGGGAACTACAGCGATTCCAAAATTTTTCCAAAAAATTCCAAAAAATTTTGGAATAAATATAGCGCCCAAACTATCAGGCCTAGAGAGTCGGGGTTTTCTGTAGAGGGGTTGGGGGGTTGTTAGCTACCCTTCCCACTGGGTGGAATTGCGAAATTCCACAAAAGTGGAATTTCGAGAAAATTGCCCTGGAACTCGATAAAGGGCCTAAATATACCCCCCACTTTGCAAATCCCAGCTCTCTACGCCCAATACTCGCGGAGATATTCACACTTTAAAATTTTACCCAAAAATTAAAGATGGCGGAATTTTGGGTAAATTGGCGAAACAGGGCCTAGACCCCCGGTGTTTGGGCTTGTTAGTGATGCCCCAAGTATATAGAACCTATGGTAGGCCCGGTTTCACCCTAAGTTGCACCCCCTAGGAATTATTTTAAAAATAAACACAAAAAATTTAATAATTCCTAAACTATAGGTACTAAAAATCTAAAACTTTTTTGTAAAATACTACAAATAAGGTCCTATAATATACAAATAAAATTCAATTCAAATGTCTAATAATAAAGGAGAAAATATTAGGGGAAGTTTTCACCCCTATATTCAAAAATTTTTATCTCCCTAACTATTAACCCGATTTTAAAAATTTCTTTTTTCCTATGTAAAACTAAATGGAAACAATAAAATAAAAATAAAAACAAAACTAATTCAATATAAAAAATTGGAGATAAAAATTTTGGAAAATTTTTGAAATTTAAAACTTAAATAACTTAGCTCCTATTGCTCCGATTGGGAAGACCGAAGTGTCCCGTGGCTCGCCTCGTTGCGCCGCGTCGGAAGAGCTCCTTCAAACCACCCGGCCGCCCCGGGAAGACGGACCACGTGTTTGTAGGTTATTCCTTTTTTCTTTAATATTTTAGCGGGTATAAGTGCTAAAAATCTGGAACCTGCACCAAGATGTAGGGCGCGCTGATGCGCACACGGCGAGCTGTCGAAATCCCACGCGTCACAAAAGATGGCTGCACAATTGGCCAAAAACCGGCCAATTTTTCCACTTTTCTAACCAAACTTTCACTATTCTTCGAATAACTTTTCACTGCGTGAACGGATTTTCGTTTTCACTTCACCACCGTGTGCGGCTCGCGAGCGCGCAACTTTTGATGTATCGCACTTTGTTGTACACTCAGAAAAACCCACTATTTCGATTTTTTAACTGCGGAGCGCACGTGGTTTAGCTGCTTACAGGTCGGCGTACGGAGTGTAGGTTAGGTTAGGTTAGGTTAGGTTAGGTTAGGTTAGGTTAGGTTAGGTTAGGTTAGGTTAGGTTAGGTTAGGTTAGGTTAGGTTAGGTTAGGTTAGGTTAGGTTAGGTTAGGTTAGGTTAGGTTAGGTTAGGTTAGGTTAGGTTAGGTTAGGTTAGGTTAGGTTAGGTTAGGTTAGGTTAGGTTAGGTTAGGTTAGGTTAGGTTAGGTTAGGTTAGGTTAGGTTAGGTTAGGTTAGGTTAGGTTAGGTTAGGTTAGGTTAGGTTAGGTTAGGTTAGGTTAGGTTAGGTTAGGTTAGGTTAGGTTAGGTTAGGTTAGGTTAGGTTAGGTTAGGTTAGGTTAGGTTAGGTTAGGTTAGGTTAGGTTAGGTTAGGTTAGGTTAGGTTAGGTTAGGTTAGGTTAGGTTAGGTTAGGTTAGGTTAGGTTAGGTTAGGTTAGGTTAGGTTAGGTTAGGTTAGGTTAGGTTAGGTTAGGTTAGGTTAGGTTAGGTTAGGTTAGGTTAGGTTAGGTTAGGTTAGGTTAGGTTAGGTTAGGTTAGGTTAGGTTAGGTTAGGTTAGGTTAGGTTAGGTTAGGTTAGGTTAGGTTAGGTTAGGTTAGGTTAGGTTAGGTTAGGTTAGGTTAGGTTAGGTTAGGTTAGGTTAGGTTAGGTTAGGTTAGGTTAGGTTAGGTTAGGTTAGGTTAGGTTAGGTTAGGTTAGGTTAGGTTAGGTTAGGTTAGGTTAGGTTAGGTTAGGTTAGGTTAGGTTAGGTTAGGTTAGGTTAGGTTAGGTTAGGTTAGGTTAGGTTAGGTTAGGTTAGGTTAGGTTAGGTTAGGTTAGGTTAGGTTAGGTTAGGTTAGGTTAGGTTAGGTTAGGTTAGGTTAGGTTAGGTTAGGTTAGGTTAGGTTAGGTTAGGTTAGGTTAGGTTAGGTTAGGTTAGGTTAGGTTAGGTTAGGTTAGGTTAGGTTAGGTTAGGTTAGGTTAGGTTAGGTTAGGTTAGGTTAGGTTAGGTTAGGTTAGGTTAGGTTAGGTTAGGTTAGGTTAGGTTAGGTTAGGTTAGGTTAGGTTAGGTTAGGTTAGGTTAGGTTAGGTTAGGTTAGGTTAGGTTAGGTTAGGTTAGGTTAGGTTAGGTTAGGTTAGGTTAGGTTAGGTTAGGTTAGGTTAGGTTAGGTTAGGTTAGGTTAGGTTAGGTTAGGTTAGGTTAGGTTAGGTTAGGTTAGGTTAGGTTAGGTTAGGTTAGGTTAGGTTAGGTTAGGTTAGGTTAGGTTAGGTTAGGTTAGGTTAGGTTAGGTTAGGTTAGGTTAGGTTAGGTTAGGTTAGGTTAGGTTAGGTTAGGTTAGGTTAGGTTAGGTTAGGTTAGGTTAGGTTAGGTTAGGTTAGGTTAGGTTAGGTTAGGTTAGGTTAGGTTAGGTTAGGTTAGGTTAGGTTAGGTTAGGTTAGGTTAGGTTAGGTTAGGTTAGGTTAGGTTAGGTTAGGTTAGGTTAGGTTAGGTTAGGTTAGGTTAGGTTAGGTTAGGTTAGGTTAGGTTAGGTTAGGTTAGGTTAGGTTAGGTTAGGTTAGGTTAGGTTAGGTTAGGTTAGGTTAGGTTAGGTTAGGTTAGGTTAGGTTAGGTTAGGTTAGGTTAGGTTAGGTTAGGTTAGGTTAGGTTAGGTTAGGTTAGGTTAGGTTAGGTTAGGTTAGGTTAGGTTAGGTTAGGTTAGGTTAGGTTAGGTTAGGTTAGGTTAGGTTAGGTTAGGTTAGGTTAGGTTAGGTTAGGTTAGGTTAGGTTAGGTTAGGTTAGGTTAGGTTAGGTTAGGTTAGGTTAGGTTAGGTTAGGTTAGGTTAGGTTAGGTTAGGTTAGGTTAGGTTAGGTTAGGTTAGGTTAGGTTAGGTTAGGTTAGGTTAGGTTAGGTTAGGTTAGGTTAGGTTAGGTTAGGTTAGGTTAGGTTAGGTTAGGTTAGGTTAGGTTAGGTTAGGTTAGGTTAGGTTAGGTTAGGTTAGGTTAGGTTAGGTTAGGTTAGGTTAGGTTAGGTTAGGTTAGGTTAGGTTAGGTTAGGTTAGGTTAGGTTAGGTTAGGTTAGGTTAGGTTAGGTTAGGTTAGGTTAGGTTAGGTTAGGTTAGGTTAGGTTAGGTTAGGTTAGGTTAGGTTAGGTTAGGTTAGGTTAGGTTAGGTTAGGTTAGGTTAGGTTAGGTTAGGTTAGGTTAGGTTAGGTTAGGTTAGGTTAGGTTAGGTTAGGTTAGGTTAGGTTAGGTTAGGTTAGGTTAGGTTAGGTTAGGTTAGGTTAGGTTAGGTTAGGTTAGGTTAGGTTAGGTTAGGTTAGGTTAGGTTAGGTTAGGTTAGGTTAGGTTAGGTTAGGTTAGGTTAGGTTAGGTTAGGTTAGGTTAGGTTAGGTTAGGTTAGGTTAGGTTAGGTTAGGTTAGGTTAGGTTAGGTTAGGTTAGGTTAGGTTAGGTTAGGTTAGGTTAGGTTAGGTTAGGTTAGGTTAGGTTAGGTTAGGTTAGGTTAGGTTAGGTTAGGTTAGGTTAGGTTAGGTTAGGTTAGGTTAGGTTAGGTTAGGTTAGGTTAGGTTAGGTTAGGTTAGGTTAGGTTAGGTTAGGTTAGGTTAGGTTAGGTTAGGTTAGGTTAGGTTAGGTTAGGTTAGGTTAGGTTAGGTTAGGTTAGGTTAGGTTAGGTTAGGTTAGGTTAGGTTAGGTTAGGTTAGGTTAGGTTAGGTTAGGTTAGGTTAGGTTAGGTTAGGTTAGGTTAGGTTAGGTTAGGTTAGGTTAGGTTAGGTTAGGTTAGGTTAGGTTAGGTTAGGTTAGGTTAGGTTAGGTTAGGTTAGGTTAGGTTAGGTTAGGTTAGGTGGTTAGGTTAGGTTAGGTTAGGTTAGGTTAGGTTAGGTTAGGTTAGGTTAGGTTAGGTTAGGTTAGGTTAGGTTAGGTTAGGTTAGGTTAGGTTAGGTTAGGTTAGGTTAGGTTAGGTTAGGTTAGGTTAGGTTAGGTTAGGTTAGGTTAGGTTAGGTTAGGTTAGGTTAGGTTAGGTTAGGTTAGGTTAGGTTAGGTTAGGTTAGGTTAGGTTAGGTTAGGTTAGGTTAGGTTAGGTTAGGTTAGGTTAGGTTAGGTTAGGTTAGGTTAGGTTAGGTTAGGTTAGGTTAGGTTAGGTTAGGTTAGGTTAGGTTAGGTTAGGTTAGGTTAGGTTAGGTTAGGTTAGGTTAGGTTAGGTTAGGTTAGGTTAGGTTAGGTTAGGTTAGGTTAGGTTAGGTTAGGTTAGGTTAGGTTAGGTTAGGTTAGGTTAGGTTAGGTTAGGTTAGGTTAGGTTAGGTTAGGTTAGGTTAGGTTAGGTTAGGTTAGGTTAGGTTAGGTTAGGTTAGGTTAGGTTAGGTTAGGTTAGGTTAGGTTAGGTTAGGTTAGGTTAGGTTAGGTTAGGTTAGGTTAGGTTAGGTTAGGTTAGGTTAGGTTAGGTTAGGTTAGGTTAGGTTAGGTTAGGTTAGGTTAGGTTAGGTTAGGTTAGGTTAGGTTAGGTTAGGTTAGGTTAGGTTAGGTTAGGTTAGGTTAGGTTAGGTTAGGTTAGGTTAGGTTAGGTTAGGTTAGGTTAGGTTAGGTTAGGTTAGGTTAGGTTAGGTTAGGTTAGGTTAGGTTAGGTTAGGTTAGGTTAGGTTAGGTTAGGTTAGGTTAGGTTAGGTTAGGTTAGGTTAGGTTAGGTTAGGTTAGGTTAGGTTAGGTTAGGTTAGGTTAGGTTAGGTTAGGTTAGGTTAGGTTAGGTTAGGTTAGGTTAGGTTAGGTTAGGTTAGGTTAGGTTAGGTTAGGTTAGGTTAGGTTAGGTTAGGTTAGGTTAGGTT
>OX038898.1:7500-12500 GCA_943789525.1 Agriphila geniculea | reverse complement strand
TTTATCTTCTTCCTTTATCTTTTCCCAGATATTTGAGTTTTGGGTCTCAATTGCCGCTATCAATGCTTCATCATTTAAGTCTTCTGTTAACACTAGATCTTTAAGTATCACCAAAGGGTCTTTATTAGCAATATGTGTCACTTTTAACTTTTGGTCCTGCTTCGCTATTCTAGCAGTCACTTGTTCTAAGTCTTGTTTATGCCGGCATCCCAAGATGACTTTCTGATTTTTAGCTTTCCTTATCTTATCAACCTTTATGCCCGCTTTCGTGGCATCCACCGCGCGCCTCACTCTTTCGAGGACCTCCCCGCTGGTTTCTTCAGCGTTGTCCGAGGTCACTACGACAGAGTGAAGCGCCGGGACTAGAGGGCGTTTAGGGGCCGCAGTGACAGCTGCATACGAAAGTTTGCGAGTCGGGGTCGCTGTTGTTGGCTGGTGGTCTGCCTGTTCCAAGAGCGCATGCATTGCTTCCACTTTATGCCCCACATCGGTGATATTTTTACTAGCCGCACCAGTAGCGATACTCAGATCTGAGATTCCTGTACCCATGGTCTCGCTCAGGTCTTTATGAGCCTCGCAAATGTTCTTGTTCACTGTAGTCAGTGTTGCATCCATGGCCTCCAGCTTTTCGAGGTGCTTGGTATTATGGTAGGTGATGTCGCCCAAGCTACCCTCTATCTCCTCCAATTTGCACAAAAGCTGTTTTCCCTCGAGGCTAGATGTTGTAGCCTGGGATGTTGAGGACCGTGGGGCATTTTCATGTGCTGCGGCTTGATTGACCAGCATTTTGCTCTGTTCCTGTAGCCTCTTCCTCAAGTCTATGTGTGACTCCGTGACGAGCAACTTGATTTCTTCCAACTCCTCCTTCAGGGATTCCATCCCGTTGCCCGCCACGACGTCACCACTTCCGACTGTAGGTGCTGTAGATGTTGTAGCAGCCTTTAACGTAAGCTTGAGGATCTCCTTCTCCATATCCGTATAACGCTTGCTTAGATCGAAGAGGAGCAAGAGACCACGTTTTGAGTGCTGTTCCAGGTGTTCCTTGATATCTCTCCTCATTTGTGGGTACTCTTTTATTTTTGTTGGAACGTTTTCCATCGAGACCATTAATTCTTGGAGGACTTCGCTAAAGGTCTTCTTGGCGAATTCGTCTGGGATTTTTTCATATGTCCTCTTCAAATCAATGGACCTCCGTTGGACGTTGGTGCGTTTTAAGAAGCTTTCGGTTGGGTCCCGAGTCCCGGGCAATGGTTCTGACGAGCCAGATGGTGAAGTTCCCGGTTGCTGTCTGGGACTCTGGACTCTACCTGGCTTACCCACTGGGGTATGGACAAACGCCATCTCGTAAAAGAGTCAAAATATGAGGGGGGAGCAGTATCGTCAATGTGTATAATGTGTAAAAGTGTGAAAAGTGTAAAAATGTAAAGTATATATGTATATATAAAGTATATTTGTCCAAAAATGTAGAGTGCGTCCTGCGCAACTTACTTGTCCAAAATTTATGTCAAAGGAGCAAGTTCTTAGGCAAAAATCTTAAAACAAATCAGAATGTCAATTTTAGTATGTAGAGTCGACAAGAATGACTCTACGTCTCTACCCTTTAGGAATGTCAAAGGGGGTGACTAAATACACCCACCAGTGAAAAAAGAAAAATTTTAGGAATTTTTTCCCTAAAGTTATAAATACTTAACCTAAAAACAAGATGGCGGCCAAAATGGCGGCTCCGACCACGTCCAATCCTAAGGGGCGATTGTAGCCCTTGCCAAGCCCCACAACCCGACCCCTCGCACGACCCCCTACGACCAATAGTTCCCGAGAAATCGGTACCGGAAATTTCCGGATATTTCGGATAAAAACCGGATAAAAGGAAATATCTCGGGAAGTATTGGTCACAGTACCCGGGTATGTGGTATCTTCTGTTCGGCCTCGTCGAGCCCCACCCCCCGGTGGGGTTTTTGGAAATTAATTTCCAAGGTCACCCTAGGGTGGTACGACCCCACCAAGTTGGTAGAGGGGGTCCGGGGAGACCAAACAGACAAATCCCCGTCGCTCTAGCCCCAATAGTTTGGGAGATATGGCCCTTCAAACTTTTTCAAAATGGCGTCCAAGATGGCCGCCACGAACTTTGAAGGGCTGTATCTCCGGCGCTATCGGAGCTAGGTACCCGGTGTTTGGGTTTATTGGGGTTGCCCTGGCGAGATCTATCTCGCAAGATTGCAAGATCGGGTGGGAAAATAAAAGTAGGAATTTCGGGAATTTAGGGATTGGGAAGGGTAGAGGGGTTAATGTAGAACAAAATGTTCCCAAGTCCCGATCCGATTGGACCAATAGTTTGGGAGCTACGGCGGATTCAAAATTGATCCCCTCAGGGGGACAGATGGTACCCCTGATATTCAAAAATTCGTAGCTCCCAGACTATTCGTCGTAGAGACACGGGGTTTTCTGCGGCGTGGTGGGGGGATGGTGGGCCACAAGATGTACGGGCCCAAATCCGGATACAGACAACCTATGGAAATCCGGAGTTTCACCCAACCAGGCCGCAAGAGGGACTAAAAAGAAGCCCTACTGTGAAAGCCCCGTCTCTCTAAAGTCAAACAGTCGCGAGTTATTCACGGGAGAAAAAATATCCGGAATCAAACAAAATGGCCGCCGGTCCGGATATTTCGTAAACAAGGGCCTAGCCCACCGGTGTTTGGGCTTATATAAGGTGCCAGGTGGATGTAAAACCTATGGTAGGCCCAGTTCACCCCTGTCTTCTACCCTTAAAACGCTATGTCAAAAAACAATCTAAAAAATTTAATAATTACTAAAATATAAGTCCTAAAAATACAAACTTGGTACCTAAAAATAGCGTACACAAGACTCAACAAAACACAAAAGAAAATTTAAATATACGACTTAAAACCAAAGCACAATCGGCGGGGGAAGTTTCTACCCCTAACTTCGAAAATTAATTTCTCTTAAACTACAAGTCCGAAAATTATAATTTAAAAACTAGAAGATAGACTTTAGCAAGTACTATTTTTCAAAATTAAAAGCAAATTTAGAGTCATATAAAAATTTTTGGAAATTAACTTTCGAAATTTTTGAAAATTTTAAAATCTAAAAACTCAGCTGTCTTCCTTCCGATTTTTCTGTTCGAGGTGTCGGATGACTCGCCCGGCTGCACCGCTTCTGATGAGCACCTCAAAAACACCCGGCCGCACCGGGAAGACCGACCACGTGTTTTGAGGTTAGATGGTTTATCCCGTTTATCCCTTAGGATATAAACGGGAAAAATCTGGAACCAGGCTCGTTGTGAAGAGGGCGCAAAGGCGCACCCGATGATAATTCGTAATCCCACGCGTCTCATAAACTGTGGACGCAGTGGGCGAAAAACAGCCGATTTTTTGCAACTTTTTGATGTCACTTTCACCTTTCACTGAATAACTTCCAAATCACTGCACCGATTTTCACACGCGTTTCACCACCGTGTAGGGCGCGTTGAGGCGCAACTTTTGGTATATCGCTTGTTACTGTACGACTTGGATTTACCACATTTATGAATTTTTAAACGCGGAGCGCACGTGGTTTCGTGGCGTTCTCGGCGGCGGTCAGAGCCAGAATGGGTTAGGTTAGGTTAGGTTAGGTTAGGTTAGGTTAGGTTAGGTTAGGTTAGGTTAGGTTAGGTTAGGTTAGGTTAGGTTAGGTTAGGTTAGGTTAGGTTAGGTTAGGTTAGGTTAGGTTAGGTTAGGTTAGGTTAGGTTAGGTTAGGTTAGGTTAGGTTAGGTTAGGTTAGGTTAGGTTAGGTTAGGTTAGGTTAGGTTAGGTTAGGTTAGGTTAGGTTAGGTTAGGTTAGGTTAGGTTAGGTTAGGTTAGGTTAGGTTAGGTTAGGTTAGGTTAGGTTAGGTTAGGTTAGGTTAGGTTAGGTTAGGTTAGGTTAGGTTAGGTTAGGTTAGGTTAGGTTAGGTTAGGTTAGGTTAGGTTAGGTTAGGTTAGGTTAGGTTAGGTTAGGTTAGGTTAGGTTAGGTTAGGTTAGGTTAGGTTAGGTTAGGTTAGGTTAGGTTAGGTTAGGTTAGGTTAGGTTAGGTTAGGTTAGGTTAGGTTAGGTTAGGTTAGGTTAGGTTAGGTTAGGTTAGGTTAGGTTAGGTTAGGTTAGGTTAGGTTAGGTTAGGTTAGGTTAGGTTAGGTTAGGTTAGGTTAGGTTAGGTTAGGTTAGGTTAGGTTAGGTTAGGTTAGGTTAGGTTAGGTTAGGTTAGGTTAGGTTAGGTTAGGTTAGGTTAGGTTAGGTTAGGTTAGGTTAGGTTAGGTTAGGTTAGGTTAGGTTAGGTTAGGTTAGGTTAGGTTAGGTTAGGTTAGGTTAGGTTAGGTTAGGTTAGGTTAGGTTAGGTTAGGTTAGGTTAGGTTAGGTTAGGTTAGGTTAGGTTAGGTTAGGTTAGGTTAGGTTAGGTTAGGTTAGGTTAGGTTAGGTTAGGTTAGGTTAGGTTAGGTTAGGTTAGGTTAGGTTAGGTTAGGTTAGGTTAGGTTAGGTTAGGTTAGGTTAGGTTAGGTTAGGTTAGGTTAGGTTAGGTTAGGTTAGGTTAGGTTAGGTTAGGTTAGGTTAGGTTAGGTTAGGTTAGGTTAGGTTAGGTTAGGTTAGGTTAGGTTAGGTTAGGTTAGGTTAGGTTAGGTTAGGTTAGGTTAGGTTAGGTTAGGTTAGGTTAGGTTAGGTTAGGTTAGGTTAGGTTAGGTTAGGTTAGGTTAGGTTAGGTTAGGTTAGGTTAGGTTAGGTTAGGTTAGGTTAGGTTAGGTTAGGTTAGGTTAGGTTAGGTTAGGTTAGGTTAGGTTAGGTTAGGTTAGGTTAGGTTAGGTTAGGTTAGGTTAGGTTAGGTTAGGTTAGGTTAGGTTAGGTTAGGTTAGGTTAGGTTAGGTTAGGTTAGGTTAGGTTAGGTTAGGTTAGGTTAGGTTAGGTTAGGTTAGGTTAGGTTAGGTTAGGTTAGGTTAGGTTAGGTTAGGTTAGGTTAGGTTAGGTTAGGTTAGGT
>OX038898.1:0-5000 GCA_943789525.1 Agriphila geniculea | reverse complement strand
GGAGGAGTTATAGAAGAGGCGATTTGATACCTACTTCTTACATGATGCGAGTTGGTGGTAAGTTTATAAAACTTTTGTTTTATGTTTTGCTGTTTCGTAACTTGGTTTTTGCATGTTTTATGTTTTTAATTATGTATTTAGTTTTGGTATAATTTATATAATATATATGTTTATATATAAATGTTGTTATATGAGATATATGTTTGTGTGCAATTTATAAATGTATATTATTAGGTGTTGTTGTAACGCTTTAGCGTAGATACAATGTGAGAGATGAACTTGTTGAAGGAATCTACTGCAGATTCCTTCTTGATTATGTCGCGTATTTTGAACGGATTAACTCTGAGGTTTTGGCACAGTAGGGTGTGGTCAAGACGTTGTCTAGCATACATGGGACAGTTTTCAAGTAGATGTTGTAGATCCTGACTGGTTTGTCCATCGCATGGGCATAAATCGTCAGCTGTGATTTTAAAACGGTGAAGGTATGTTTTATGATAGCCATGACCAGTCAGGATCTGTGTTAGCGCGAAGGATATGCCCATGGTAATTTTGGCACTTCTGCAGTCACTGATAGTTGGTAGCCAATTTCTGGTGGTGGAGCCTTGGGCGGCCGATAAGTATCTGCCTTCCCAGATTGCTAGGCTGTTTTTACGCAGTTGTGTTTTTGCGTAAGTCGCTGAGAAATAGTCGTAGTCAAAACTACGTCTAAGATTAGCAGCTTGTCCGGCTGCAACATCCGCCAACTCGTTGCCGACTATGCCAATATGGCTGCGAACCCATGCGAACTGTATTTTGCCGGGATTTCGTAATAGGATGTTATGTATTTCCGCTACGAGTTGGTGGGTGCTACTGCGATTCTGTATGGCCTGTAGCGACGACATCGAGTCTGAAAAGATTGTGCTCTGTTGGTAGTTTTTCTTCTCTGCCCAGCGGCAGGCGTGTAGTATAGCGAGAAGTTCCGCTTGAAAAACGCTACAGGCTTTGTGAAGTTTGAGCTTCTTGGTCACATAGGGGTTGTCCGCACCAGGGGCGAAACAAACGAAAGCAGCGCCGACTGATCCGTCCTCCTGCTTGCTTCCGTCTGTGTATATCTGATGCGCTGTGCCCTGGTGTAGCTGCTGCACCTCATGTTGATTGGTTGCTCTGGCAAACTTAGGTGATATGCGTTCGCTAGGGTGTGGTAAGTCTCTAGGAGCAATTGGTTTTTCAAGGAGGATGTCGCTCGGGAGTTCCGGAAAGATACCGGTGAGACGCATCTGCTCGATAGAATGAACCTCCTTGACCCTGAGGTCCAATGGGACAAATTGTGCGAGAGCTAGTGCAGCTGTGGTTGAGACTGTTCTAAAGGCTCGGATGGCTTTTATAGCAAAACTGCGTTGGGTGCTCAAAAGTAGCTGCTGCACGTACTTCTTATCTGCTGCTTGACCCCATATTCCCGCTGCGTAAGTGATCATTGGTTCAATGACTTGACGGTATATTATGCTGACATTCTCGGGATGTGCTCCCCAAGTTGGCCTGGTGAACAAACACAACCTGTGAAATACCCGAGCCGCCTTTTCGGTGACATATCGCACGTGTGATCCAAATCTAAGTCCTTTATCAATGATCACACCGAGTAGCTTAATTTCATTCGAGAAGTTCAAGTTTTTCCCGGACATGGTGATTTTAGCGCTCTCGGCTTTTATGTTAAATGGGACAACTTGTGTTTTTTCCGGGCCGAACGTCAACTTTACGCTCAATCCCCAATTGGCTATGAGGTCTAGGGCTTTGTTGGTGGCCATCTCCAGTCCCGCCACTGTGCGCGCCGATACGACAAGTAATACGTCGTCAGCGAAGGCCTGGAGATGACACCCGTCAGGAAGTTCGATGTCGAACAGCTCATCCAGTGTTATGTTCCACAGGATCGGACCACAGGCGGAACCCTGGATACAACCTTTGGTCATGGAGCGTGTAACTCGGGCATCGGCGTGATCCAGAGTGACTCTGCGATCCTGCACGTAGCTCTGGATGAGTCGAAAAATGTTTCTGGGACACTGTTTCTTTCTTAGCTGCTGAAACATGGCCGGCCACCATGCGTTGTTAAAGGCCGATTTTATGTCGAGCGACACAGCTATGGTGGGATCGCCGTTTGCTTTCGCAGAGCGTATCTTGTTGATAGCTGAGTTAAGTGCGTCAACAGTGCTGGTCTGTTCAGTAAAACCGAACTGGTATGGGTTGTTTTTCCCTGATTTAGCTGCTTTATAGCTGACCCGTCGGATAAATAATTTTTCCAGCAATTTGCCAAAAACGGGGATTAGGCCGATGGGCCTGAGTGCGTTAAGCGAAGAGGTGTCAGTTTTTCCCGGTTTTGGAATGATTTTTACGTACGCCTCCTTCCAGCGTTCAGGAAAATATCCTAGGGTGAGACAACGGTTGAATAGCGCCACTACAAAGTCGGGATAGGAAGAAACAGCCTGTTTGCAGATATCTGCCGTCAGGTTGTCTAAGCCCGGAGCCTTCTTGTGGTTTATTTGGTCTAGGCATTCTAAGACTTCTGCAACCGAGAAAGGAGGGTCGTCTGGAGTGTCTGGCAAAGTGGGTTCAAGTAAGCGAAGTTGTTCGTGTCTGGGTTGACTGTCAGATGTGTCGAAAGGGAAGAAATGGTCGAGAATCGCCTCAGCTGTCTCTCTACCTGAGGTGGTGAACCTGTTGCCCACTCTGATTGTTACAGGTGGGGTTCTGGGGGCTGCTTCCTTCAATAGACGATTAGTCAACGACCAAACGTTCTCCTTGGTTTGGAGCTCACAAAACTCCCGAAAGTGCCTTGTTGATTCTGTCTTCATAAGTTCGGCGTATTTTTCTCTGGCCGCAGTTTGCTCTTGCAGAATCTCTTCGAGTGGTAGTCTTTGTCGTTTTGCCGTGTGTAATCTTCTGTGCAAAGCCAGAACGTTATTTTTACATGCTTCTAGTTCGTCAGTCCACCAGGGTGCCTTGATCTTAGTCGAGCCACCCCTCACTGGCATAGATCCTTGGCATGCAGTATGTATGGCATCTGTGAATTCGTTCACCATGTTGTCTAAGTCGATAGGGCCAGCTTCGGCTAAGTTGGCATCCAGTAATGGAGAAGTGGTCATTATTCCATCAAGTAACTGTTTGAAGAGCACCCAGTTGGCTTTGTCAGACTTATACAGGAAGGTCGAGTATTTTGAGGCTTGTGCCTTGGTTGATAAGCAGAAAGAAACGTGAACTCAATTGCATTATGGTAAGAAGATGCGCATAAATTTGGATTAACTCGCCAATTGACGATACGATTCTGGATTGACTCGGAGACGATAGTGATGTCTATAATAGACGTGCGGTGTTGTCCATGCGTGGTGGTCTCGAATGTTGGAGTATTGCCAATATTGCATACACTGAGGTCGTTCGCCATAACTAATTCCAGTATTTCGTCGCCCCGAGGATTAGAAGAAATGGAGCCCCAAAGAGGGTTCCATCCATTAAGGTCTCCGCCGATGATCAGGTTTTGGACTCCTATGGCCTTAGCTAAGATATCGAGTCGCTCCAGAATTTGTTCCTCATCCTCACGTGGCTCAATATATACCGAAGCGATAGTTATAGGTCTGTTTCGGTGAGTTAACTGGATAACACAAAGATTAGGAGATGAGAATTGTGTTAATCCGATGATTTCTCCTATATCAGGTTTAGTAACAATACAGGCTTTGACTCTTTTATCCCCGTTGAATTGGTATATTGTAAGTCCTCGGACTGGTTTCATTATTTTGCCGTTACCGACATACGGCTCTTGGATGAGCCCGATATTAAAAGGTCCTTCAATGAAAGAGCGAATAAATTCATGAGTACTGTGTTGCGCTCTGTCTGTGTTACACTGGATAAATTTTAGTTCACAATTGAAGATGTTCACAACCATAATCCACTCGGTCATTGATTCTCTCTTTCATTGTACGGACCCTTTTACAAACTTCATCTGTCGCCCTATGTTTAGTATCGGTTTTGGTGCCAAACTTCTGATTGTGACTCTGGCAGTTGGCACACTTTGGAGGTTTTCCTTTTTCGGCACAGTCCTCCGCAGTGTGGTCCGAAGAAGCGCAATGAGCGCAGGTGGGTTTCTCCGCTCTGCAGTGAGTCTTGGTATGCCCAAATTGGAGGCACTTATGGCACTGTAAGAATGGGGTAAAATCGCCAGCCCTTACGCGCTGATGGTCAATGTTTACGCGTTCTTGTCGCATAATGCACTGGTAAAGCCTTGGGCTAACCATAAAAACTGCATTGTAATAAACCTGGGGGTTCTTATTATTGCGCTTGAAGCGCAGAGTCAGTTCCTCGCTGTCAATGTTTAGTTCCGGGTTTTGTTGCTTGATGGTTTCCACCAGACTGTCGGAAGGAGTGTCATTGTCAATGCCCCGCAGGATGATCATTGGTCTTAGGCGCTTAGCGGGCTCCGCAGCTGCATGACCAGATTCTTGAATCTTGTTAATGACTTGATCGGCTTGCGCACTGTTGTCAAATTCTACACGCAACTTATTGTTGGACACAACTTGCACCCTGGCTGGAGCAAAGGCCAGTTCCTTAAAGCTTACGCTTTTCTTGAAAACGCTGATAGCATCCTGGCGAGATTTAACCTCACAGTTAGGAGTGACAATAATCGCTGGATTAGAGTTTTTGCTCTGTGGTGGTTTATTATTTTTGCCGGATGCAACAGCCGAGTACGATCTAGGCGCAGTTTGGTTATTTACGAAAGGAGACTGTGCTATCGGAGGAGGAAGCTGTTTAGCAACTGCAGAAGCTATTTTAGGAATAATATTATTCTCAAAATTTTCCGCGTTAGCATTACAGGGCGTTGAGGTGCCACAGTTTTCCAAAATTGTGTCTCTGACAGTTCGCTTTATGTTCTCTATCTCGGAAGAGACCGACTCTTTTACCAGCTGGACAACCTCCTCCTTTAGGTTGCTAGAAACAGAGGCGATCATGTTGTCCCTCTCCCTTGTGTCTACCTGTGTTTC